>CM025789.1:10428695-10448592 GCA_014635995.1 Sarcophaga peregrina
TAAAACATTCACTTGAAGTGTTTGGAATAAATGAGTGAATGAATTGAGCAAATGAATGAAGGAATACATTTATTTTCTCTCTCTCTCTCTCTGTCTCTCTTTATTGTTTAAATTCTTTGCTTTTTTGTTATTTTTTTACCTCAGCATGCCAGGTTGCAGCAACACATGTGTCGGTTTTAAATTGTTTTCCGTCTTCTTTCTTATTTGAAATCATATGCCACAAGATAATAAAAAAAAGCTTAACCCACGCTCGAAAATATAATCTTGATAATCGATTAAGTCGAGTGTTGTTGCATCCACAGGAAGTAAGTAAGAATCAGTAAGGAAATCTTATTGGATTTCGCATGAATTCACATAAAACAGAAGAATGCCTTACTTAGTCTCCGCAGAGTGGTACCTGGCTGGCATCTATTTCTTTTAGATGAAAAGCAAGAATGATAAACTAAAGATTACGCCTTGCGCATGATTTCCCGTTTGATGTCGTAGTTGGGAAAATTAACATTTCTTCTGAAAAGTGTATGCACTACGTGAAAGTAGTTGGCAATAGGAACATTAGCCAATAGGAACACAATTTGCGTGACGTCATTGATTCAACATGCGCAGAATGTTTTAATTTTGTGTGCGTGATGGCGTAATCTTTAGTTTATCATTCTTGGATGGAAAGATCACCATCCTGTTGGAAAACAATTTCCTATTCGGGATAAGCACATTTGTCCATAAAATTCGGAAGATTTTCGCATGATACCATCTACTAAATATAGAGGGCCAGCAAGCCATCATATTAAGCATCCCCAAACCATTATATTTTCGCCAGATTGTTTAACAGTTTACTTCACATGGTATCTTTGAACACGTTCCCCGGGTCTTCGATAGCAGTAGCGCTTTCCATCTGATTGGAAACGTGTTATCTGGTCTGGTGAGTCCAAATTTAACCACTTTTAGTACGATGGAAAGCAGTACTGCTAGCGAAGATGATGGCTGGTGATGAGGCTTGAAAATATACGTTGTCTGTTCAGATAGGCATTGGGTATCACAAGCAAATATCCCTGTATGTTATAAGCAATGGAAATCTAGTTTAAAATGATGAGGAAGAGGGAGAATTACAAGAGCCAACTACCCACCCGGTCAAAAGGATAATTTTAATCTCTGCTGCTTACAAATTGACTTTTTAAACGAAGAATCCAAAAAGAGAGTGAGGAAATGATCCACTGAAAGAGTTCTTAGTTCCATGATAATGATCCCTGGTCGCGTACAACATGTATTTTGGAAAACTTGCCAATTAAAGAATTTGCTGAATGTGCCATGATCAAGTTTGCTGTCGACAAGTCGCAAAAGTTGTCTCTTAATAGGATATTGCAGCTGTTACCATCGTCTGTGATAATATTTCGGAAAAGTGATAAATTTTGGCAGCTTGAATCGCAGAAAATCCTAATAAAACCCAAGGCTATATTCCAAGATCCATTAATCCAAGGTAACACTATAGATATTATGAGACTAAGAGAGCCTTAGCAGCAATAAGCTGCTGAAGTCCCGTCAGATGTTATAGAGGACCTGCACTGGTAACAAAGCGACAGAAAAAACTGCCAGGAAATATGAATAGAAGTTGTATTCCATTAGGCAAAACACCAGGCAAGATCAGTTAACAATAAATTTAAAAAAAAGGAGTTGGGAAGTACAACCTCACAAGTTTTATTGCCCCGAGTTTGCTAATACTATGTTGAGACAGGCACTTTTATTGCGTAAATCGCAATAAACGTTTTTATTGAGTTCAATATTTCATATAAAATTTCAATTAATTATTACGCAATAAATACGCAATTTGTTATAACATTGTGTGAAACTTAAAATACAACACTGTCATAAGTATGTTCAGTGAGCATATTACATTTTTCCGAACACTTTCTATTGTTATTTTACAACTCAAATGTCAACACCGTTAAACAATTAAAATAGAAAATGCCAGGCTTTCTGTTCCGCAAACTTTTTAGAATTACCAAATTTTTCTTCCTGATCCTTCTGAGAGAGGCTATTTTGGAATCAAAAGTTGCTCGTAAGACCAACATTCAGTTGTTATCCATTTTTTCAAAAACTCTTTTTGTGACACCAGGCAAGATCAGTTAACAATAAATTTTAAAAAAAGGAGTTGGGAAGTCTAACCAAACAAGTTTTATTACCTAGACTATACTTCCAGGCCGTGGTCTAGTGGGTAGTGTGTTGGCTTATTAGACAAAAGACCCGGGTTCGAATCCCAGGTCAGACATCAAAACGAAAAAATATTTCTTCGGCGACTTCCTCTCAGCAGAAGACTCTGAGAGTAAAAATTGCCATGAAAAGCTTCTCAAAAATCTGTCGTTCGGAGTCGACTTTAAACTGCAGGTCCCGCCAGTCATGTATAAAATTAAAGCACACAACATAAGTGGTGTGAGAAGCTAGGTCGTAATTTTGACTGAAGGGTTGTAATGGCCAATTATGTATGTATACTTCCAGGCAGACATCAAAAGGTTCAAATAAATTGATTCCTGGCCCTGTAAGACACTTAAGCTGGTAACTGACGACTCGTTTATTAGATTTTGAAATTTTTTCGAGTGTATTTCAAGTGTTGGTATCTCTCTTTCTTTCTTTCTCGTTGTTGTTGTTGGTGGTGTTGTTGATTTTACCAAATATTTAAATGAAAAATACTCCTCTTCTTCATCGTTTATTTATTAGAACGTGAAGTTATGCAAAAATTTAATTTTGTGGCATTTGTTGTACATAAACTGTCAAGTTGATATAAGCAGCACACGTTTCACTCACTCACTCACTCGGTCGTTGTATGAATTCTCTCTCTCTCTCTCTCTACCTTTATGTCTTACAGCTGTTGCTGCTGCTTGATATTGTTTTCAATATTCTCTCTCCCTTTTCTAGAACATTTTGATTGACTTTGCTTGTGTGGCTTTTAAGGATACACTGCGTCTCTCATTTACACTCTCCAAAGGGCTTATGGCATTTATGCTGTAACCATTAGGAGGAAATTTTTAAAAGGTAACGGTTTTAAGGTTATCCGTATATGAAAAGCATATAACAGAAGCAATAGCAGCATCAGCCAGCAAAAGATTGATGATATTTTACTCAAGTTTTCTTAATTTTTTTCTTGCAACTGCAAAGCGTCTAATCTTATTATGCCTGTAATACCCAAGACCTGAAAATATTTCCTTGAAAATCTATTAAAAAGTCAAAACGAGAGAAAGAAACTCTTTCGGTTTGTTTAACTGTAAACTATGGCGCGGCCTTTTTTAATTTATTATGTCTCAGAAAATTCCTTCACTTCTCTTACTTTTACTTCATACTTTCAAAGCCATTTTTTCTTAAATTCTTCTCCCTCTTTCTCCAGCTTTCTCTCTCTTTCATTTCTCTTTCTCTGGTTAATGTGCTTTACTTACAGGCATTTCCACACAACCTGGAATCATTGTCGTGAAACAAAGACCGTTTTCAGTGGACCATTTCCGCATCAACTTTCTTGATTGTTCGTTTAGAAACTCAATTTATGAGCAGAGTAGTGTAAAAAAGAAAAAGATGAATAGAATCGAATCATACTCATAATTCCTGACACTTGTACACATTCATACTTATTTTAATGTCGTGGAATCTCTTCTACTCACATTCAAAGTTTGAAGTACTCATCATATTCATATTTAACAACACGTTTGATGTTGCCGATTTCGACTCACCATAACTCAACATGTAAACGAATCACTTACAAAATAAGCATGAATCAAGTGTGACCACTAAAATAGTCTCACTAGAAGGTTGGGTGTTTGCTTTGCTTAATGCTCCGCCTTTTTTGCTTATATGACAGTAAATTTTGATGAATGATTCGAGTCGTTGAACGAGAAATTTGGCCCTTAGTGGCGAATTATGTGGAGCGCATTCTAAGACTGAAGAAGAGAGATCTTGAGGCTGCAAGTAGATAGGCAGCCGGCATAGATGATATTGGTAAACGTGTCCAACGAAATTCCAAACAGGAAACTGGACGAAACGAATACTGGAGACACTTATGTAGATGTCTCCTCAACTTTCGATACGCAATACGGACACGGATATGAGCATGCAGGATCTAAAGGACTCTACTCCGAAGTAATACCACCATAGTACCCGAGTGGGCACAACAGTCCACGAGACGAGGGGGAATTTAGTGGGTGAGGGGGAATTTAGTGGAGGATGTGACGATTTCCTCTATGGTGCGGTTACGTACATTTACCTCTCCTCGGCGTAAAAAAAATAAAATGGAAACGTTGAACGCATACTTATTGTAATCTGTACTTATAAAACAACGTTGTAATGAGTATGAATTAGAATCAAAGTACAGAGTACACTTAAATATAAAATTTCATGAATGCTTATGAGCAGTGAAAAATTGATTCATTGCTGATCTTTGACTCAAACTGCCAATATCTCTATGGTGGACAGTTCATCCAGCTCATCCATATTGTAGACTCTAAAATGCTTTTTTTTTTCTCAGCCTTAGTTTTGGAAAGTACTAGGAAAGTACTTTAAATGTAAACGTTTACATACATAATTGGCCATTACAACCCATCAGTCAGGATCAGAGATCAGCAATGAATTGTTTTTCCGCTACTCATAAGCACTCATGCAATTCTGAGTACGAGTGAATCAACAGAATTGAAATTCATCTGCAGTGATTCCTTTGTACTCGCTATAACATTGATTTATAAGTATAAGTAACCATGAGTATGAGTACAACATTGACATTATAATCGCAACATTCGAAATATGTTTGATTCATACGCCTACTCATTGTGATTCATAAATATAGAAAATACTTATAATATTTATAAGTGATTCGAGTGGCCCGAATCATTTATCAAAATTTACAGCCTTTGTTGTTGTTGCACATACAAACAAAGAAGAAAGGAAAGCCAAAGACAACAAGCAAAGAATACACACAATTTTCTTGTGAGTATTGAAGTGTTCGTACGCGAATCATACTTATTTTGTGCTTCATGTAAATGTTAAGCAGAGACGAGTCGAAGTCAATAAGTATGTTAAGTATGAATACGACGAGTACTTCTAACTTTGAGTATGAGTAGTATGAGTATGATATTAAAATAAGTATGAATGCGTATAAGTATCAGAAATTATATGTATGACGCGAATCAACTCATCGTTTTGAGTACTCGTTGCTGATCTCTGGTCACGATTACGGCCAAGCTTCTCACACCACTCATGTTGTGTCTGTTATTTTTTTATACATAAGTGGTGGGACCTACAGTTCAACGTCGATTCTGAACGACAAATTTTTTTTTTGAGAAACATTTTCATCGCATGTTTATTTGCTCTCAGGGTTTTTGCCAGAAATCTGGTTAGAGGAAATAGCCGAAGAAATATTTTCGTTTTGATGCCTGACCTTAGATACGAACCTTGGCTTTACGTCTAATAAGCCAACATACTACCCACTAGACTACGTTTAACGCAATGCAATTACATACATAACATACATAATTGGCCATTACAACCCTTCAGTCAGGATTACGACCTAGCTTCTCACACCACTTATGTTGTGTGCGTTAATTTTATACATGAGTGGCGGAACCTATAGTTTAAAATCGACTCCGAACGACAGATTTTTGAGAAGCTTTGCATGACAATTTTTACTCTCAGAGTCTTTGCCAGAAATCTGGTGAGAGGAAGTCGCCGAAGAAATATTTTTCGTTTTGATGTCTGACCTGGGATACTCGGGCCTTTTGTCTAATAAGCCAACACACTGCCCACTAGACCACGGCGACTTCAATGAATGAATGCGTATAAGTAACAGAAATTATATGTATGACGCGAATCAACTCATCGTTTTGAATACTCGTTGCTGATCCCTGGTTAAGATTACGGCTGATCTCTGGTTAAGATTACGACCTTCTCACACCAATCATGTTGCGTGTGATAATTTTTTATGCATAAGTGGTGGGACCTACAATTCAACGTTGACTCCGAATAACAAATTTTTTTTTTTGAGAAACTTTTTCATGGCATGTTTATTTACTCTCAGGATTTTTGCTCGAAATCTGCTTAGAGAAAATCGCCGAAGAAATATTTTTTCTTCGTATTTCATTTTGATGCCTAACCCGAGCTGAGAACCTTGGCTTTACGTCTAATAAGCCAACACACTACCTACTAGACTACATTTAACGCAATGCAATGACTATTGCCTTATTAATGTATGGAACACGAACATAGTTGAGTGACTGAAAAGCGCATTAATTTTCCTCTTCAAAGTCTTGCCTTTTGACCCACTGTGTAGCGTTAAGCCTAGCAATACTTTCTGTAATGCTGTTGGTTTTTATCCATTGGAAACCCTTTTTTTTGTGCTGCTTTGTTTTGTTTCTTTTTAATCGTTATGCGAGTTTCTTTAAGGGTTTTAAAGGCATTTTTCTTAATTTTATTTGCAGATTAAGTTGTTGAATAAACAAAAAACAAAACAAAACAAAAAAAAAATTTATTTTAGAAATATTTTCAAAAGATTTTTTTTCTTTCTTCATCATTTATTTACTTTTTCTTTTTTTCTTTCTATTGCGCACACATACACACCCCCTTTCCTTGTACTTCATTTAATTTATTTCTCACTTGAGTTTTTCTTCTTTTTGTTTCTTCCACAACCCTAGTAATTTCTTTTGACTATTTTTTTTCTTTGTTGAACAAACCAAAGCAAAAGGTTTAAAGTTCCTTTAATTAATAAACCGTGATTACAGGCAATTCACCTTTTTTTACTTTTTGTGGAGTTGTTGTTTTTATTAATGTTGTAAGAAGGGTTATAAAAATAATATTTTTTTTCATTTTATTTATATTTTTCTCAATTATTTTTTAAAAGACTAGCAAAACAATAAAAAAAGAAGAAGAAAATTTTTTTTTTGATATAAAAATTAAGTCCAATTAAATTGATGTTCCTTACCATAATAATAATAATAAAAAATAAAAAAACAACAATAACAAAAACAAAACAAAAAAACACACACAAAAAGTTATAAAGAATTTAAGCGGCTTTTAAGATACGAGAATATGCGGGTATTTTAACCCCGACTGTATTACAAGGTTTATTTATTGTTTAAGACTGTCTGATAAATATAAAAACAATAGAAACACCTGTTAAGTAGTCATTAAACAATGAATTTTATTATGAATTAAAATGACAATTAACAACAACAACAGCAACAACAAGGGGCTATTTAGAATCAATTGAAATGTTTTTTTTTTTATTATCAATGTGAACCCCTTATTTGTTTAAGAAATATTCAGAAAGACTGTCAATTGCATTTCCTGCCACTTTTCATAGGATTTATGGACGATTTTAGGTCACTTTTTAAACCAAAAAAATTTAAAAAAAAAAAATCATCAAAATCGATTTTAAATCCAACAAAGTAATTCTTCTCCCGCCAATGCTGCTTTTGTTCCTCCCACCATTGTTACAAGTACACTAAGACCTCGTTTAACCATGGCAACAACAAAGGCTGTAAATTTTGATAAATGATTCGAGCCACTCGAATCACTTATAAGTATTATAAGTATTTTCTTAAATTTATGAATCAGAATGAGTAGGCGTATGAATCATTGTGAGATTGATGTCAACGTTGTACTCGTACTCATTGCTACTTATACTTATAAATCAATTTTGTATAAATCAATGTTGTACAAATCAATCAGAGTATTTGAATTTCAATTCTGTTGATTCATTCATACTCAAAATTCCATGAGTGCTTATGAGTAAAGGAAAAACGATTCATTGCTGATCTCTGATTGATATTGGTGGATATGTGTGCAAATGAAACGGCCATGCACTAACCAAAATCGGTGCACTACGTACACTGAGCGCCATAAATGAGTCAACACCCAATATAATTTTAAATTTTCTATTATAAAAGAATATACTTGTAGTACAACAATAATTTTGTTTTTTTTTTTTGTTTTAACATTTTATAAGTAATAAATAAACGTTTTTATTTTTGGAAATTTATTTGACTATTCCCATTTACTTTTTTCGCTATCCTAAGGAAATGAATTATTTCCGTAGTGTTTACTCACTTTTGGCGCTCACTGTATATTTTTCAATGCTTTTTCGTTAGTCTGTCCAGAATAGAGATTCAAACTGTATTTTCCAAAGTTACACTGAGCGTCAAAAGAATCTATACACCAAACTTAACTTTTACCATTTAAGGAGTGTGCCCGAAAAAAATTTGACAATATTTCGAAATTTTTTGTAATTTTTATTTGTTTATTCAACTGCTAAAAAAAAGAATTTTAAAATAAAAATAACAGTAATTTATTAATACATTCTTTTTTTTTTAGTGAACAGTTTCTTTTGACGCTCACTGTATGTATGCATGTAATAATTTATTGTGGAAAACCTGCTAATAAAAAGTGATTTTTTAAGAGCTATAGGAAAATTTTTCAAGAAGAAACACATAAAATTCAGAAAAATTCATGAAATCTTTATTTGAATCGGTAGTACAACGGTCCATACAATTTAATGTTTGAAGATTAATTCATAAAAATGTTGACCAAGACTATGCCTCAAATGGTCCATCCGCTTAGTCCAATTTTGGCATACTCTTTTCAACATTTCGGCCGGTATGTCACGAATAAATGCTTCAATGTTGTTTTTCAATGCGTTAATTGCGGACTTGCCTGTATAGGCATGAGCTTTAACATGGCCCCACAAAAAATAGCCTAAAGGCGCTAAATCATAAGATCTGGGCGGCCTATTGACCGGTCCGGAACATGAAATAAAATGTTCACCGAACTCGCCTCTCAATAAGTCCATTATTACACGTACGGTGTGGCATGTGGCACCGTCTTGTTGAAACCACATGTCATGCAAGTCAAACTCTTGCATTTTGGGCAAAAAAAAGTTGGATATCATCTCACGGTAGCACTCACCATTCAGAGTTACGTTACGTTTCGCAGCATCTTTGAAGAAGTACGGTCCAATGATGCCACCATAAGCCTACTCAGTTTAGATTTATAACTTTAGAAAAATACTTCGAGTGACTCGCGAATTGTTCAACAAAATTTACAATTTTGAGTACTGGTGCCAGTTGCAAAAACAGAAGAAAAACGGCACATAAGCAAAACTAACAGAGGAGCAAGCAAGGGAAACACACAACCTGCTAGTAAGTATTTTAGTGTTCTTACGCGACTCTTACATATTTTGTGAGTGATTCGTGTATGTTGAGTTATGAAGAGTCGGAATCTACAACAGCATACGTGTATGTTCAATATGAATATGTTTAGTACCTGAAACCATGATATTAAAATCAATATGAATGCGTATAAGTATGAGAAATTATCATGTGTAACTGGTGTGTACCTCTCTTATGCTTTACTTTTAGTGCCACTGTTCTTTAGGAAACACATCACAATAGTTGTGTAGTGTTAAGCCCTATAGAGTGTATTAAAAAATAAATAAATAAAGAAGAACAACTAACACGTATGTAATGTATACGTACTCTATCATATGAAAGTTATAAGGCATGTGTGTGTGTGTGTGTGTGGGTTTGAGTGTTGAATTTTTAATATACATGAATACAAATGTAAAGTTTTCAAATTGTAATCAACCACGTTCTCTCTACCATTCTCTCTCTCTCTCCCTTACTCTCTCTGTAGCATTTTATGTGACACTATTTTTCTCTCGGCTGTAGAGGGAGTGTAATCTGTGGCTTATTTACATTTAAAGCCAATAAAAATGACGACAACAAGAACAACAAAAATTTTCATGATTCTTTAATAATAAAAAAAAACTCATAACAGAAGAATTTTTTACACCACAGCTGCCTATACTTTGTTTTCCTCGTTTTGATACTCATGTTGTTGTCGTGGTAGTGTTTTGATTATTTTTGTTAAAATATTTCGTTTATTTTTTTTTGGTTGTTTTTGATTGTTTTTGTTTGTTTTTTTGTTAAAATTTGAAATTTTCATAAAACATTATTGCTTTTAATATTAAAATATATAAAAACGAGTAGTGCTTGGTGCTTGAAAAAAATAAATAAAAAATATTTCCCGGGTTTTTGGAAGCAATTTATTCTGCTAGTGTTGCTGTTGCAAAATTTTCAATTTTTTCCGAGTGTCAAAATCATAACCAGGCTTAACGAAACAACAAAGTTTTCTTCATTTTTTTTTATGTAAATATTCTATTTTATGTTTTCAAATAATATTTTTAAAGGATTTTATTGTACAAAAAAAAAAAACATTTCGTTGTATTTGATGTGATGTCATGTGATGTGTTGTTACATACGAAAGCAATGTCGTTTCCAAAACAGACAATAAGGATTGACAAACAAATCTTTTATTTCATAAACATAACTGACATCATTCATAACATATGTATGTATGGACATGCATACATGCATGCATGTAGCCATGCATGCTCTAGAATAAATTGCAAAAGTGTCAATATATTATCAGTTCTCACCTGTTTCTACCTTAAATGTTGGAGAAATTGGGTCACTAGAGAGTTACAAAAAATTTAAGACAATTGTCATCCCAAAACCAAATGAATATTAAACGATAACACCTGCTACCTGCTATACAAATGCCAGTTGGTTCCATTTTGGTATCTAGCAATGCATAACTATGGGGTGTATTACGTCAAAGACGGTTTATGTTACAAGAAAAATTATGTTGCAGGATTTTGATAGTAAAAGATGAATTTTTAATCCAAAAACCAGGAAATATACAAAAAATTCTTGAGCTCCTTTCAAAATATGAGGCATACATACATATACTGGGCGTCAAAAGAAACTGTACAAATAGAAAAAATATACATTAATAAAATACCGTTATTTATATTTTATAATTTATTATTATATTTTTTGCTTTGGCAGTTTTTAAAATTAAAACAAAAAAAAAATTCCATAAAAAATTTGGAAATGTTGTAAAATTTCCTCGCCTTAACTGGTAAAAGTGAAGTAAAAATGAATTTATCCATAGTGTATAGTCTCTTTTGATGCTCAGTGCACATACATAACACATTGCGACAGTGAAAATACACCTGAGTAACTACAAGTTAGTAGAACTCAAAAATATTTTTTTTAGTTTTCTCGAACCCTCCAAACTTGTTTTATTTGACAAAAAAAGATTTTTTTTGAATTTACGTAAAAATTTCTGGATTACTAAAACATTTCTGACGCGACTTCCAGAATTTCAATCTCAGGAGAGATGGACCTTTAAAACTTATCTCTATTATTCGACTTCATATGCTATGAGATTTGATCAGGTAAACTTGGAAAATTCGAAGTTTTTTCATAGTTTTTCAAGTTTGTCCATTAATAGTAGCAAAGTTTAATAAAAAATTTTAGGACAAATGATAATATTCTTAAAGTCTGTTCTCTTGTGAAGAGATTGAGTTATCATTTAATCAAATCGGCCGAAAATTACCGTAGTTATTATATAAAGAGTATAACAGTCGTGTTATATTTTTTATTTATTTATATCATCTCATCAAATGAGTTTTTAGTTCATAAATTTTCAGAATTTTTGATAGATCTTGATTGTTTATCACAAAAATCTATCAATTTCACCAATGTCCCTCAGGGCAGAACATGTTCGGCTTTTTACGCACATAGGGCGCGAACATCAACAATGTTCGTTAAGAAGAGCGTAAAAATGCATTCAATAACTTGTCAGCATGTTGTCGTCGTTTCTTTTTGAAATTTTTTTGTATATCAATTGTATACCCAAAGAAAAATTACAGTAGGATTCACTATTTTGTAATATTCTTAAATTCACTAATAACAATGATAAATGATTTCCATTTTTGGAAGAATATTTGTCAAGTTAAATACACATTCTGTGGGGATTTAGCAATGTACATTGTTCCACTGCATAAATATATTACTAGGTTACACTTCAAAAAAATTACTAACAATTTTCCTCGGGGTTATACACATGTCTCTGACAAATACACTCACATTTGTATCATGTTCTCTTTGTGACGACGTCTGATTATAACCTTTTAGTCAAGATTACAACCTAGCCAATGTCACTCAGCGAAAGATCATCTTCGGCCTTTTACACACATGGGGCACGAACATCAACAATATTCAGTTGCTGGTAAGCTTTCGTCGCTTCTTTTTGAAATTTTTTTGTATATCAATTATACACCCAAAGAAAAATTACAGTAGGATTCACTATTTTCTATTGAGTTTCACTAATAACAATGAGAAAGAATCTCCATTTTTGGAAGCATCTGTGTCAAGTTAAATACGCAGTCTTTATGGGTTTGTCACTGTACATTTTCCAATTTCTACTACATAAACACATGATTAGGTTACACTTATACTAACAATTTTCCTCTGGGTTATACACATGCCTCTCATATATACACTCAGATTCTTCCCTTTGTGCCGACGTCAGATTATAAACGACAGATTTTTGTGAAACTTTTCATGGTAAATTTTATTTACTTTCAGAGTTTTTGCAAGAAATCTCCAGAGAAATATTTTTTCATTAATTTCGCTTTGCTGGAGATGGCCGATCTGGGGTTTAAACCGAGACCTTACGTCTAATAAGCCTGCAAGCACTATCTGCTAGACTACGGCTACTATAATTGTTACACATCAATTGGCCAACTTGAAATCTGTTATCCACGTGGTCAAGTTTTTCTCCAGACGATTAATTTTGATACAAAATTTCATTAAAAAAAAACAAAAAAAACTTAATTTGAGTATCCTGTGGTTTTTTTTATTTTAGTGTGCGATAAAACTTTCACTTTCAAGGATAACAATATGATGGCACATGTAACCAACACGTATGTGCTCAATCCAGAGCTTTTGGTAACGATTTAATATTCACACACAATTCATTTACAATTCATGTGTGGATATATGACAACTCGACTCTCAATAAGTCCATTGTTACGCATGCTGTGTGGCAAGTGGCACCGTCTTGTTGGAACCACATGTCATGCAAGGCAAGCTCTTACATTTTGGGCAAAAAAAGTTGAATATCATATCACGGTAGCGCTCACCATTAATAGTTGCGTTACGATTCGCAGCATCTTTGAAGAAATATGGTCCAATCATGCCACCAGCCTATAAATCGCACCAAACTGTGACTTTTTCTGGATGCATTGATAGCCTTTGCAATGCTTCTGGCTGATCTTCACTCCAAAATCGACAATTCGCATTGGAAGACAACATTGAAGCATTTATTCGTGAGATACCGGCCGAAATGCTGGAAAGAGTATGCCAAAATTAAAATTATAGTAAGTATTGACTTACTTATGGCGCTCAGTGTATTTTGTAGAATGCTTGGTGTACAGCAATATATTCCTAAAATATTTGTTTTTCTTTTAAATAAATTCCTTGCATTTGAAATAAAAAACAAAATTCTTCCCTTCTAAGGTCAAAGGTTAATACCGTTTTGCATTTAAATTGTATGCAATTGCAATTGCTTTAATTAAGTTTAATTGAATTCCCCTTCCTGCCTTTAATTTCAGTTTAAAATGTCCTCCCCTTTTTTGAAACATTTCATGTAATTGATCCTGCCTGCATAGAAAAAAGGCAATCAGGCAAAAGGAAATTTAATTGAGGCACACAAAAAAAAAAGGCAACAAATTATGTAAAAAAAAGAACACGATAAAAATTAATTATTATTTAAACTCAACAAGAAGAAGAAGAAAAAAAGAAGAAGAGGAAAAAAAACTTCTTTTGTTTCAAAGTTGGTCATTGAAAAAGAAACAAAAATTTAACATTAGAAGCAGCAGCATGAAAATAAGCTCAGGTGCTAATGCTACAACCCCGGTAGGGTGGAGAGTGGGTACAAAAAGAGATTGAAAATGAAACTTAAAATGAATTGAAAAAAAAGTAAAGAATTTAATTGTTTATAAAGAAGTTTGTTGTTGTTGTTGTTATATACTCATACTTTGCCATTAATTAATTTAAAATTAACTTTGTTTGTCGAGTACTTTGGCCTGTATTTCCTTTATTTCTCTCTTTCCTTTCCTTCCCTCTCCCTCTCTCTCTCTCTCTCTATCTCTATCTCTATACACGTATGTATAGGTTTTCTTGTATATGCTGGAGTACTTTTTCAATTAAATTTTTTTTTTTATTTTTTTTCTTACAACACCTGTTAGTATGTGGTTAGTGAACATACACAATTACACACCTACACATGCATATACCCCAGCTATACGCATTCTAAACACATTCATACACACACACAGGTTAACTAATCATTTATGTACGTACAGTTTTGCAAAATGCTATTAAATTAAAGCATACTTAAAGGGATTTGTTCATTAAAGCAAAATATTGGAAAAACAAAAGAATTTTTTTTCTTTCGTTTTTTTTTTCATTAAAAGATTTCATTTCCGAATATCTTTCCCTAGAGAAACGAAAAAAAAACGAAGCGAAATAAAGAAATTTCCATTATTTTCTTAGCATTTTTTCCATTTTTTTTTAAGAGCTTTAAGATTGCTTGTTATTGTTTAAGAAAGTGAAATAAATAGACACGAGTGAAGTGAGATGCTGTTTAAAGCGAACATGGCCTGATGAGTGAGCGAGAGAGAGAGAGAGAAAGAGGGTTACAATTACAGTATTCAGCTAAACATGTATTAAAAAAATCTTGAGATTCATCAGGTCCAGCTTGCAAAAATATAAGGAGTAGGCTGGTTCGCCATCAGGTCATGTTTGCAGGCAAAGTTCGTTTGTATAATACACGCTTAAGGTGTAAAAAGTGCTTACGGCCGTGACAACCTAAGAGTCAATGACTTTTAATTGTTTTTATCAACGAAACACTGGGTTCAAGCATATCAATGTGAACTTATGACAATGTTAACCATAGACGATCATTATCGAATTGCGTTGATCAAGCACACATAGTACGCATAATTGGTCATTACAACCCTTCAGTCAGGATTTCAAGCAAGCTTCTCACACCACTGTAGGGAGCTACAGTTTAAAATCAACTCCGAACGACAGTTTTTGAGAAACTTTTCATAACAAATTTATTTGCTCTCAGAGTTTTTGCTAGAAATCTGTTGACAAGAAGTCACCGAAGAAATATTTTCGTTTTGATGTTTGACCAGGAGTTTGAACTCGGGGCTTCAGTCTAATAAGCTAACACATTACCTATTAGACTATGGGGGCTTATGACAACATTGTTGAATTGCGTTAGTCAAACGCTCATAATAATTACAACAATGTTAATTGCTAGGATAATTTTGGTCAGGAGCAGTGAGCTTCTCTCTTAAGACCAGAATCTTCGAACCCATAATTTTATCAACAGGACCATCAGAAGAAAACAGAATTTCATAAACATCCAGTTGAACCAATTTAAGAACACAGATGTGCTAATTTTGATTCATTGGCTCGAGCTTGTGGTCTTTAATTTAATTTATAGTAGGGTTGTGTACCTGGAACCCATACGAAAAGGTTGTAGTTACCGGCAGCTAAATGGAAGAGAGGTCTTGAGGCCGGCATAGACGACACTGGCACACGTGTCAAACAAAATTCCAGGGACAGGAACCTGGACGATACACAATACGGATGCGGATATGAGCACTCAAGGGCCTAAGGGCCAAAAGGACTCCACCGTAGTTCCGGGGTGGGCACAACAGACCACGAGACTAGGGAGGGATTTAGTAAGTGAGTAACGAGTTCCTCTATGCTGCGGTTAGCTACATTTACCCCTCCTCGGCGTTAAAAAATAAAAATGGGTTGTAGCAGTGAAACGTTTTAAAGTACATACTACTCGACAACTTTTTCACATATTTTAGGCATTACCTTAACGAATTTTTCTTATCAGATGCTTCAACATAGTCGCCTTAGTCTAATAGGTAGTGTTTTGGCTTATCAGACGTGAGGCCACGATTCAAACCATAGGTCAGATATATCAAACTATACGAAATAAGCAAAATAGTTCTGCAGCGACTTCCCCTCATCCCACTGCAGACATAAAACCCTAACAGTAAAATGAAAGTGCCACAAAAGTTCCATAAGAAATCTGTCGCTCGGAATTGACTTTAAATTGATGGTAGTCCCGACAGTCATGGATAAAATTAACACGAGTGGTACGAGAAACTAGGATGTTGTCCTGACTAAAGTGTTGTAATGACCAATTAAATTAAGTAAGTATGGGGAACAGGCGTCCATGAAATTACAGCTCAATGAACGACAATGCAGCTCTGAATGAGAAGCGGGTTTCAATTGGTGCCAGACTTGGACTTTACATGGCAAACATACAAATCCAATTTCATAATACACCAGAACGAGCCAGAAATAAGTTTTAGTTGCTAAGAATACCGTGGAATCAACGAACTCATATTATTTGAGAGATTTTTACCAACAGAAAGGATAGTTTGGATAACTTGGAAGGAGTAGGAACAGAGGAAATTAAACGCTACGCTTTAAAAAGCCTTTAAAAAGAGTTTCAAGAGTAATGAAATTAATCCTGTCGTAGGATGCCAAGATACATAAATAAGTTCCTGTTGTTCCTATAGGGATTTCGTTCCATTCATGTTTATCTGTTGCTCCGATCTTCAGCTCGTTCTATGTTTTGTTGACTTTGGCTGCTTCAATGTCTAATTGTCGGCGCCATGTGTGACTCGGCCGACCTTTCCAGTCTATTGCGTTTCTGGTGGTGTCGGTTTGTGGTCTTCGCAATGCATGACCAATCCACCTGCATTTCCGTTTCCGGATTTCGACTTCAACTCGTGTTTGTCCGCACTCGGCCCATAGGCGTTCGTTTGTGATGGTGTTTGGCCAGAAAATTTTTAGTATGCGACGTAATCAACGTTTGATGAATACTTGTAAGCCATTAATATCGCATTGGTTCGAGTTCCAGGACTCGCATTTGTAAAGCCCAACTGATTTTACGCAGCTGTTGAAGATGTTGATTTTGGTGGGCTTTAAGATATAGGGGGGACATCCATATGTGTCTTAATTGACCGTATGTTTGTCTGGCCTTGTTAATGCGGTTTCCAACGTCCACTCTAGAGCCTGTTGCATGAATTGTCGTGTATTTGTTGTGTTAATTCTCATGGTTTTCGTTTTTGGAATGTTAATCTTGAGACCACACGAGTTGCTGATTCGGCTTCTACGTTATTAAGCTTTGACTGTATATCGTCGAATCTGTGTGAGGAGCAAACAAATATCGTCTGCATAATCTAAATCTTCGAGGCGGATGTTTAGGCACCAGGTTTTGTGCTTCTTGGTATTGCTGTGATTGATCATTACAACCCTTCAGTTAGGAGAACGACCTAGTTATGTTGTGTTCGTTAATTTTATACATGAGCGGCGAGACCTACAGTTTAAAGTCGACTCCGAACGACAGATTTTCGCTGTCTTGTTTACTGTCAGAGTTTTTGCCAGAACTCTGCTGAGCGGAAGGCGCTAAAGAAATATTTTTCCATCATTCGTTTTGCTGGAGATGTCTGGCCTGTGGTTTAAACTTAGGTTTCATTTTTAATAAGCCAACATCCTACCTGCTATACTATGCTAACTAGGAAATCTACAAAATATTTCTTAGCGATGCCAGTGTAAGCAGTTTACATTGATCAATGATTGCATTCCTTGCTTTTTCTCAAACCCACATTGTATGGCAACGTATTCAGTGCATTAGAACAACTTTATGCGAATGTATCATGAACTGGTGCTAATGTGAGAATGGTTTGTACAGCAAAAAAAAAACAAAATCACAACAACAACAGCAACAAAACTACTTAATTTCTTTCAGATTAAAATGGCTAAAGTTTGTAACACTCTTACACCAACTAACACGCAATCTTTATTACTCTCCACTACTCTACTCTACTCTACTCACCTCACCACTATCCTCTGCCATAATGTTGGGGCAAACATTTTAATTCTTAATGCACATTTGTTTTGCTCGTAGACCGGGCTGTTGTTGTTATTGCTGTTTGTTAAATAAAAAAAAACGAAACGAAAAGAGAAACAAAGTGACCACTTGCCCTGATTTTGCAACTTTTTTAAGCACACACACATACACACACACACACGGCACAGTTTTCCTTGTGCTTCTTTTTTTTCTATTTGAAACACTCTCAGCTTTGCTTTGCTCTTATAATGGAATTGATTTGAAAATCTTAAGCCTTCGTATGCGTTGTTGGTGAATTTTCAAACTTTAAATGAAAACTTTAAGAATTTATTCACCAAAATAAAAGAACAACAAAACAACACAAGCAATTAATCAAAATTAATTTTTGTTTTTGTTTTGCATAAACAACAACAACAACAGCAACAATAATGGAAACAAAATCGTACATGTGTTAACAACAAATTGTGCTGCCATTGCTGTTCGTTTATTATGCTCGAAAATTTTAGCTCATGGGTCAAGGCAAATTTTGTTAATGCACAGGCACAGCGTAGTTCTTGTTTCAGTTGTTTCAGTGTGTAGAGTACGTTTGTATGTATTAGGGGGGTGTGCATTGGAGAGTATTTGTTATAAGAATTATTGTTTTATTAATGCCTTAAAGCGTATATAAGTTCTCTATAATAATGCCTAACAATGTATGCAAGAGTAAGTAGCCACGTAGCGCAAAGGGGAATAGAGGGGAAGAGAAAGAGAGAAAGAAATTAAACACACACACACACACCCACTAGCGCAACAATTTGCAAATCAATTTTTAAATGAAATTGTTGAAACGTAAATACGAAAATGAAAATCATAATTAAACAACAACAGCAATAACAAACAAAACTTATTAATAGGCAGAAATGTTAAGAAGATAGCCTACATCACGGCGCATTAACAGAGTTTTAAGATTGATAGTCTCACTAGTTATGGCATATCACTGTGACTCCTTCTATTCTGCAAGTCAATCTCCAGCCATTAATTCCGAAAATAATAACAGAAAACATTCTTTATATTCTTGCAAAAAAACGGAGTAATGAGTATTCAAAAATATGAATAGAATCGAATCATACTTATAATTTCTGATACGCATTCATACTCATTTTAATATCATGGAACCTCTTCTACTCATATTCAATGCTTGAAGCAGATACTCATCATATTCATACTGAACAACACGTAAGATATTGTTGTCCATAACTCAACATGTGCACGAATCACTCACTAAATAAGTATGATTCGCGTACGAATACTAAAATACTCACTAAATGGTTGAATGTTTGTTCTGTTTGCTTTTTATTTGTGTGTCGTTTTCCTTCTGTTTTTGTAAATGCAACTCCAACTAGGACTGCTAATTTTGATAAACGATTCGAGTCACTTGAATCATGTACATGTATGTATACAAGTATTATAAGTATTTTTCTATTAATTTTTTATGAATCTAAATGAGTAGGCAATACAAAAGGCAAAACAGAGTAGGCAACGGAATTCATAAAGAATTCAGTCAGTCTTGTGTGAAGACACTTTACATGTGAGGAGAATAATTGTGGTTTGAAGATCTATGTTATGAAAATATATTAAACAATTGTTATTATATACGTATGTTTTGAATGATTCGCAAGTCACTCGATGTATTTATCTAAAGTTATGAATCTAAAGTGATTACACTTATGAATCAAACTCATTTCGAATGGTATGAGTTTCATTTCATCGTTGTACGCATACTCATTGCAATATGTACTGCATAAATCAACGTTGTAATGAGTATGAATGAATCAGAGTACATGGTTAAATACTGTTGACTCACTTATTATCAAAATTCCATGAGTGCTTATGAGTAACGAAAAAACGATTCATTTCCTGATCACTGATTCTTACCCTGAAAAAAATTTAAAGTCATAATGGTACTGTTCTGCATTATTATCTGAAGGCAAAGCATGATAATAAGAAACGGTGTTTCACTTCGCATTGTAGACGCTTGTTAGGCATAACAACCACCCTAACGCTTAATGTATAGTTTCAGCGATGAGGAGTGAATCAT